>OX384046.1:8253184-8255684 GCA_947534325.1 Agonum fuliginosum
TAATTTGCAAAAGAAGAGTGTCTTTTAGTTTTATTATTTTAACAAATTCGTCATGGATTGGGGTAATGTTATAATTAAAGTAGATTATTTTGTCGGTAGTTTTTATTTGTGTTTTCCCTAATTTTGTTAAGTGAAATCCATTGTCATTTGAAATGTCCGTAAGTTGAGCAGTACATCTGTAACAATAATTTATTGTTTTACTTTGTTAATCCGAACATTTTTTTCGGCTACTTGATCTTTAATTTTTACTTTTCCTAATATTGGGTCGTAATGTTGAACTTTATATTTTCTAAATAATGGTTTTTTGAATTTTTTAATTAGTCTTGGGTTTTCTTTCACGTAAATTGTATCTTTTATTTGTAAGGGATTATCATTCTCTTTGTAACGTTTTTGTTTCTCTGTTTTTATTTTACCATTAATAATTTTAAATAATTCTTCTTGTTCTGTTTGATAATTTTGTATTATTTCTTCCTGGATGAGTGGAATAGTTCTAAATGGGATTTGGTTATTTTTGCCAAAAAGTATTTCATTAGGAGTTAATTTTGTTACAGAGTGTTTGGTATTATTATAAGCTAAAACTGCTAAGTCAAGTTTTTCTAAGAATGTTTTAGTTCTAAAATGGTTATTATTTTCGAGAAGTCTGAGATGTTCTATAAGTGTTGAGTGGAATCTTTCAACTGCGTTGCTTTTAGGGTTACTCACGCAAGTTACGTGACTTTCAATATTTCTAAGTTTGAATAGGTCTTGTAAAATGTTACCTTTAAATTCAGGTCCTGCATCCATAATTATTTTATTTGGTATGGTATAAATTTGGAAGTATTGAATTAATTTCTGTAATATGTTATTTGAGCTTTTATATTCTAACGGGCATACTTGACCGTGTTTCGAGAACTGATCAAAAATTGTTAAAAAGTTATTTTTATTTAAACAAAGAACGTCAATGTTTATTATGTCAAATGGTTTTGCGGGTGTTGGTGTTAAATTATCTATTGCTGGAATTGGTTTTCTGTTGTATTTATTTAATTTACAAAGTTCACATTTATTTATATATTCGGTGATATTGTTTATCATTTTGGGCCAAAAATACTTTTCTTTTAGTGCATTGAGTGTTGCAATTATTCCTCTATGGTTTGTTAAACCTGTGTGGAAGTCGTGAATTATTTCTATCTGTTCATCATCGTTCTCAATGTCTTCTACTATTTTGTTACAAGCAACTATATTAATCGTGTTAAATTCAAAATTTTCTTTTATAATTTTTGAAAATTTGAGATCTAAGTCTTTTTCATTAAAAATGGCTAAATATTTTATTTTTGGAACAATATATCCTTTTAGAAAGTTTAGTATTTCATCGTTAAGATTTTGTTGATTGAATTTACAATGAATTCGTTGTTTTCTATTTTCGAATAATTTTGTTATTTCTATTTCAGTTTCAAAATTATGTGTTTCAAATATTAACTGATTATCGGCTATGTTGATTCTATCTTCTACATATCTTAATCCGTTAACTAAATTTTCTGGATCTGAGTGTACTGTATTTTGATTTGAAGAAACTGATTCATTGTCATGTAAATTTACTGTAGGAAGTTTGTAAGCGTTAATTTGTATATTTGTGTCTTCAAATATTTTTAATATTTTCGCTGATACTTGATTCCATTCTAATTTATCTAATCCGCATCCTAGAAGAGGTATATTAATTTCAAAAATTTCATTAAGAATAAGATAATCTCTTAATTCTTTTAATGGTTTGTCTAGGTTTTTAATTGATGGTCTTTCGTTATATCGTTCTTTTGTTATTAAGTGGATAATTGTTTGATTATTATAATTTTGAATAATTATGTTTTTATTTTTTTGATTTAGGTTTCTACAAAAAATTTTACTGTCAAATTTCTTATTGACTTGATCTGCTAAACCTTTACTCATTTCAATATCTTCAGAAATACAATGGGCAAATATTTTTGTTTCTGTTACGTCACCGATTTTATTGTGGATTTGTGTTTTGTCACGTTGACGAGAAAGATTGTCGGCTATAACGTTCATTTTTCCTTGCAAGTATTCTATGTCGAAATTATATTCATTTAGTTCAATTTTCCACCGCATAAGCTTTTGATTAGGATTTTTCATATTAAACAACCAACATAAAGGTCTATGATCTGTTTTGATAACAAATTTTCTGCCAAATAGATAAGGTCTAAAATTTCTAACAGATTCTATTATTGCTAAAAGTTCTTTTTCGATGGTGCTATAATTTTGTTCAGCGTTACCTAATGTTTTTGAAAAATATGCTATCGGCATTTCTTTACCGTTTTCGTCTTTTTGTAATAAAACTGATCCGATGGCATAATCGGAGGCATCTGTAGTTAATATAAAATCTTTACTGAAATTTGGAAATTGTAGTATAGGAGATGAAGTGAGAATTTCTTTACATTCATTAAAACTTTTCCTGTATGACTCATTATAAATATCAATGTTTTGACCATTTTTTAAGCATAAAGTAAGAGGC
>OX384046.1:8260684-8268184 GCA_947534325.1 Agonum fuliginosum
ATAAAATATTTATTTCTGAGTTAACTAGGCGGTCAATTTTGGTAATTCATATATAACCACACATTAAATTAAATAGTATTTTAAACAAAGTTTATGGGTTTGAGTCAAGAATTTAATGTAATATATTCAGCAAAGTATCATTTTTCCTATACCCACCATGTTAAAAATGTCATTTTTATTTGTGAATATCTCTGGATAGAGACGGTCAAATCGATTGAAATTTGAAATGTACATGGAAAACAGTGTCAACAGCTGATTTTTTCATGTTTCATTAAAAGTTTATGGATTTGTTACAACGCTCGAATCACCTTAACATAAACAAGTTTCAAATTTTAATGTTTTATATATTATTATGTATTATTTTCAGCGTTTTCTTGACTGGGGCCACGCAATCCTAACGAAATATAGAAAACTTGATACGTTCACAAACACCGGCACAGAACCAAAAATGACCAATCTTGAAGAAAGAGCCTTGTCCGTATGGGAAAAAGTTGTCCCTGAAACGCCGATATTAACCGATTATGACGGCCTGTCGTTCTTACAGGAGGAAAGTGAGGGTAATCATCTAGACGGGGATCTCAAATTTTTTATTGAACCGTCCACAACAAGTACTGAAGTAAATTCAAATAAAGGAATTGCAGTATCGAAAAGTATAAAAAGTATTGCAAAATCACCTAGGCAAAAGACTGAAGAAATAAAAATAAAACTACAACCGCCAAAACAAATTCAAACTAATACGGAAAGTTTAGATGAAAATTTTATGCTCGCAATGAAAGACTTTTCAGAAGAATTTATTGAAATAGAAAAATTACAAAATGTCAAATACAAGTACGAAAATAAAGACTTTGAATTTGATTTAAATTATTTAAAATAAATTTATTGCTGTTAAAAATAAATTATATTAATAAACGATGTACCTTTAATGTAAGTTTATGTTAATAAATAGGTACATAGTTCCATTTTAAGCTTTTTTAAATCCAGACTACCTACATTATATTTTTTTCTACTCCCTACTGGATATTGACAACATACCTTCATGCTATCATGTGTGGATAGGGATGTCATATCCACACCAGGTGTGGATATGAAATTCAAAGTCAAATACGTCAAAAAATTGTTAATGCGTGCAAATTATATTTTTATTATGGCAAATAATTACTAAAAACATTAAATCAACTGTTATTTAATAATTAATTATGTTTAAAAGCATTATTTTATTGCTAAAAAAGCAAATAAAATTTAGAGATTTTACGTTGGCAACAATTATTTAAATGTCATATGTCACAAAATAATTGATGTAACCCTACTTTTAAATAATTTTTGACATCAGATTGAGTACATTTTATTGCAAAAACCATATTTCGTAGAAAAAATAGCCTGTACAACTCGAGTGGATTGCCTATATCGCACGCGAACGTTTGCAGACACTCCCCCTGTGGGGTCGTGACTGCAAACTCGTTCTCGTGCGATATAGGCATCACATCCACTCTTGTTGTACAATATACTATTTTCTACTCCCTACTGGATATTGGCAACATACCTTCATACTATCATGTGTGGATAGGGATGTCATATCCACACCAGGTGTGGATATGAAATTCAAAGTCAAATACGTCAAAAAATTGTTAATGCGTGCAATTTATGTTTTTATTATGACAAATAATTACTAAAAACATTGAACCAACTGTTATTTAATAATTAATTATGTTTAAAAGCATGATTTTATTGCAAAAAGAGTTTTTAAGTTCGCAACAATTATTCAAGTGTCATGTCAAAAAATAATTGATGTATCCCTACTTTTAAATAATTTTTGGCATCATATTGAGTGCATTTATTGAAAAAATTATATTTCGTTATTTGATCGTAAAAAATAGGCTGTACAACACGAGTGGATTGACTATAACAGCACACGAACGTTTGCAGACACTCCCTCTATGGGGCCGTGACTGCAAACTCGTTCTCGTGCGATATAGGCATCACATCCACTCCAGTTGTACAATATACTATTATCTACGACTACTATGAAAAGTTTATATTTATGCTTTCAATTGGCAACGTAAAAGTGACTCTTTGTTACTCGCGCACGGTAATTGCAGCGCGAGCCGAAGGCGAGAGCTGCAATAGTGCAAGAGGAACAAAGACACTTTATGCTCGTAATACACACATAATTTTATCTACGACTAAAATTATTTGTTATAATAATAATAGTATTCAGATAGTTCTATCTGCGTTCAATCAATTGATGTTTTATTCGTAACCATGACGATACCAATAATATCGAAATAAATAAATACAAAAATTTGTTTGGTTCTGTCATTTTCTTTTATTTTATGTAATCAAAAAGTACTTTATTGCGCGTTGTCATAGGAAACACGCAATAAAATGTTTTTTGCTTGGTCCTCAGTAACAATCAACTTTACGTTGACAATTGAAAGCATATAATATAAACTTTTTCTACTCCCTACTGGATATTGGCAACATACCTTCATACTATCATGTGTGGATAGGGATGTCATATCCACACCAGGTGTGGATATGAAATTCAAAGTCAAATACGTCAAAAAATTGTTAATAGGTACGTGCAAATTATGTTTTTATTATGACAAATAATTACTAAAAACATTAAATCAACTGTTATTTAATAATTAATTATGTTTAAAAGCATTATTTTATTGCTAAAAAAGCAAATAAAATTTAGAGATTTTACGTTGGCAACAATTATTCAAATGTCATATGTCACAAAATAATTGATGTAACCCTACTTTTAAATAATTTTTGGGATCACATTGTGTGCATTTTATTGCAAAAACCATATTTCGTAGAAAAAATAGGCTGTACAACTCGAGTGGATTGCCTATATCGCACGCGAACGTTTGCAGACACTCCCCCTATGGGGTCGTGACTGCAAACTCGTTCTCGTGAGATATAGGCATCACATCCACTCTTGTTGTACAATATACTATTTCATAGTAGTCGTAGATAAATTGATTACATTTAGATTGAACTAACTGAATATAATGATTATTAACAAATAATTTCAGTCGTAGATAAAATTATGTGTTTATTACGAGAGTAAAGTGTATTTATTCCTCTTGCACTATTGTATAGTATAGTATAGATTTCACACAATACATGACTAATAACATACTTATTTACTTTAATTTTTTGTGGAAATGGCGTCAGCGTTAAATAAAACAGTAAGAGTAAACTGTATATATATATATATATATATATATATATATATATATATATATATATATATATATATATATATATATATATATATATATATATATATATATACAGGGCGTCGGCAGAATTTTTGATAGGGGGCATTAATAAAAAAAAATTAAGGCATTTGAAATTATTATAATTTTATAACTTATTCTAAAATATAACAATTTTTTTAATCATAACTGATTCTGGGAAGCGGAGGGGGAGAACTCAAATTGTTGGAGAACGTAGGTACTTACTCCCTTTTGCGCTCAGTACCTATCTATAGATCTAATTTTTTTTTAACTCAATTTACAATATTCGCTTAACAAATTATTTGCAATGTCAAAATAAACTTAACTTAAAATTTCCCGTTACTGTGTGTGGGAAAATTAGAATATTCGACATAAAATAAACAAATGTTGTTTTCCTAGAGTCTACAACAGTCGGCGCCTATGGTTTATCAGTTGCAAGTGTTTGATAGGTGATAAGCCGTGATAACTACGTTAGTCATTATACTATCGCTAGTTGTATAGTTTAGAAGTGATTGTGAAAAGCAAATTGTTACAAAGATTTTTAATTTAACTTTATTCCATTTTGACTTCCTATTTGTGTACAATAAGGTAACAAGTGAACATGTCAAATCAAACAACATATCAATATTTTTAACTAAAAATTTGTTTTTTAGTCTGTGAATCATGGAATCGAAACCTTCAACCTCTTTTGCAAACAGTGCTGTTGGAATTGTAGCAACAGGAGGAAACGTCACAATTGGATCAGCAGTAGACGAGTTTTCATTGCCAAGGCTGATAGACACATTCCATGGACGTGAAGATGAAATGCGTAAGTTGGACGAGGCGTTCTTCACTCTACATAACAACAAGACAGTGATTTGTGGCCTCGGCGGCGTAGGCAAAAGTGAACTAGCAAAACAATACGGACAACGGTGTTTAAAGAATAAAAAAGTTGACCATGTTGTGTGGATTGAATCCGAAGACCCAAACAAACTTAAAGTGTCATTTAAAAAGCTAAAACTTATCTACAACAAATGTGCCGATAAACAATTACTAATAATTTTCGATAATTGTCTTGGTCAAAAGAGTATAGCGGAGTATGAATCATTAAATTTGAATCATCGCGTTCTGATCACGAGTCAGTCAGCAGACTGGCGAGGTAACGTACCAATTATTAAACTGGAACCATTGTCTTCCGACCATGCACTTCAAGTATTCAAGTCTGTGTTGGGTTACAAGTACAGAGTTGAAGATGAACGTTTATATGAAACTCTGGCTCATTCAGTTGGTTTCATTCCTTTAGGACTGCAAGTTGTTGCCTCCTATGTGGAACAAACAGAGGATGATTTCAATTTAACTGATTACGTGAATGAAATTAAACAATCGAAACATCATATTATCAATGAACCCATACCAGATTCTGCTGATAATAGTTATAACAAATCAATATATGGTGCGATGATAACATCGATAGATAAAATTAAAAATAAGCCTGATCAAAAACCTCAGGTACGAGAACTTGCACACGATGTGTTATGTTTCAGCGCGTATTTGGATCCTCATTGTTTATGGATTGAGGAGTTATTATTTTTAATCAAAATTAAAAATAAAGAACACAAGGATAATGAATTTAAAATAGTATTGAAAATTCTATCAAATTTATCATTTCTACGTTACGGTGATAAAAGAAAACTTTACTTAGTTCAAAATCCGACTACTCAGGCATTTGTGCGCTATTATATAAGTGAATCTAACCTGCAGTCTACATATTATACAGTGTGTCTACAATGGGCAGTAAAGGAAAACTTATCAATGATTCTTAGCTACGCTGACTCCAACATAACAATTGTACACGATGTTTATAAAGGCAATAATAAGCATAATAATATCGGTTGGTTTCTTCAAGAGCTAATAAGGCATGAATGCATCAGATGCATTAAAATAATTTTTGAGAACCCAGATATACGAACTATGAATAATATATATCAGTATGATCTATTAGCTATTTGTGCATTAACAAAAAATGTAGAAATATTAAATGTTTTATTGTCACATGTTGATATTAATTCAATGAATGACAACCAGGAGACAGCTCTACATGTGTTAGCCAGGCAGGAAGATTTAAAAGGAATCAAATTCTTAGTTGAACACGGGGCCGATGTGAATGTTCCTAATGCGGCAGGTGATCCGCCCTTATTTGAATTTATACGTAGAAATAACTATGGGCCATATGATTGGAATGTTATATTTAAGCTATTCAAAGCAGATTTCAGTCTCACCAACAGCAACAATGAAACACTTCTACACGCCGCTGCAACCGGACAACAACCTGAATTCATTGATTTCCTTATTAAAAATAAGTTGCAAGTAAATCAAACTGATAACAAAGGTTGGACACCTCTAGACTCGCTGTATCGTCATATTTCAATTGAGTCCTATGACTCTATTGATGATTATGTACCAATATTCGAAAAATTATTGACATATGGTGCAACATCAAACCCCATATTTCAAGATAGCAGTGTATATACGAGAATGGTGAAGGTTTGTTTGGAATTTAAATACTATAAATTTATATCTATAATGCTTTTTATCCAATTTGGATGTTGCAGCTCCGGTATAGTTATAGATATAATGCTTCTTAAATATATTTGACGATTCAAAGGTTTAATTGCGGGTAATTCCCAATATGTTTCAAAAAAAAAAATCTGATGTGGCCAGCACAAAACCTCTCGCCATACGTTATTCTTTTTACTTATTATACAAATATATTAATATACAGAGTGAGTCATCGAAATGCCCGTCGTCGATATCTCCCTTGTCGGTAAAAATAAAGCATAAATTTATTAACGGAATTTTTCGTCTACTCAAGGAGCATAACTTAAAATTATTTTCACATATACAGGGTGTTGCATAACGACTTGGCAATAATTGTTCGTCTTTTTTAAAATGAAACAGCCTATATATTTTTATATATTTTGAATTGTATTTTATTTACCTATACGAAAATATAAGTTTCATTTTAGTTTTCCGCGGCGTTGCCATGTTATTCAATTTTTTCTCTAAAAAAAGCCGAATACACGTATTGTTTTATAAAGGCGTACTGAAGTTATTTTAATAGTAAAAATTATGAATTTTTTTTTCTGTACAGCTGTAACTATACTCTTTGTTCTGACATAACTTTTTTTAAATGTTATTATACAGGGTGTTCAATACAGAAAATCAAAATTACTCAATTTCAAATGCCTATAACTCGTCATTTTCAAATGGAACACCCTATATTTTATTATTCTCTTGTGTGTATTTTTGCATCTTCTTATGTTATAAAGAGTGTCATATGCCCAAAAACATTAATTTAATTAATTTCGAAATTAATGTTTTTAGACATACGACACCCTTTATAACATAAGAAGATGCAAAAATACACACAACAGAATAATAAAATATAGGGTGTTCCATTTGAAAATGACGAGTTATAGCCATTTGAAATTGAGTAAATTTGATTCTCTGTATTGAACACCCTGTATAATAACATTAAAAAAAAGTTACGTCAGAACAAAGAGTATAGTTACAGCTGTACAGAAAAAAAAATCTGCTGTGGCCAGTACACGACCTCTCGCCTAATTCTGCTTATTCTACTAATCTAATAAATAGTTTTACTTACATTTTAATAGTTTCATGTTCATGTAATATGTAAACGATAATTTAAACCAAGATGCAAGCAAAAGATGTCAACTGTACTGTCACTGTCATAATCATTCAAATTTTGAGTAAAAACAAATTTCATATCATGGACAACAAGATACTGGTACTTAGTTGCACTTTATTTTATTGCTAAATACTACCAGATTCAGCAAATTGTATTTAAAATTCACTGTACCCATAGATAATTATATTATCTTTTATTTTTATTTGCAAAAATTGTCATAAATAAATAATGTACCAATTTATTTAAGAAAAACTATATCAAGTTCCAAAAAGTACTACTTCCGGTTTACGGATTTCTACCAAAATCTTATCCGGTGTTAAGATCCTTATTAAAACCTTAAATATGAAATTTTGTTATTAAATGTTTGATACTTTTTCAGTTATCGTGGACGAAAAATTGTCAGTCCATACATTCATACAAACACACACACACACATACACACACACAGACATCATCGCGAAAATATTAAATTCGTATTCTAGAGACCCTGAAACGTGCTTATCCACTAAAACTCATACTCGAAAATTTTGACCCATTACAATACCTCTCTTATAGAATATGAGG
>OX384046.1:8273184-8303184 GCA_947534325.1 Agonum fuliginosum
AAGGTCATAATAAACTTTAATAATATTGTAAAAACTACAATTCTCGAATTCTTTTCTACAATGGTATATTAGTAAAATAGTAGAGTATGGCGAGAGGTCATGTGTTGGCCACATCAGATTTTTTCATATAGTTCTCAAAGCATGCTATGCGCGATTATATTATGTATGAAACATAATTTTTTGTTAGAAAAGTTCACCAAATAATATCCTCTATTTAAAAAAATCTCTGTGTTCACAACTCGTGTATAATGGCTATTAATACACTCGTATGAATTACGATACTCGCCATGGCTCGTATCGTAATTCCATACTCGCGTATTAATAGCTATCATTATAAACTCATTGCGTAATATACTATTTTGGAACAATTTTAATTAATTTTTGAGGTTTTCTTCCAATAATGATACACCATAATACCATTCAACATGGTTTGCATATTCCAGAAGATGTTGTGGTATCTCCAGGGAATACGCATTCTACGAGTAGAACGCATATTCTGGAAGAAATTGCTAATGTGCATCATTGCGAGAGGAAGACTTAATTGAAAATTAATTATAATTAAAATAAATTAAATGCAGTCATATTTTAAATACGTTTGAACTTTAAGTTCGATCGGACCATTAGGGGTGCGGGTTAAACAAAACTTAATTTTTCCAGGAAAATTACAAATATTCGTTGACTATTTTTAAGTAATTTCTTAGAAATGTATGAACACAAAAATATCTGTGATAAAGGATTGCGTCATCGATAACCTGTGACATCCCATGTGCGTCTCGTGTGCACAAACAGTCTGCACTGAACGTGACATTGTGCAAGAGGACAACGCGTGTAGAATGTGGGGGAACCGCGGTATAAATACCACAACAAGAGTGAACCAGGGCATAGTACCACCTACCACTGACAACATGAACATGGCGAGCTTCAAGTTAGCGCTGTTCGTTGTCATCGCCCTGGCTGCGAGGTCCAGCGAGGCAGAGTATACATGCGGTCCTTCTTGCGAGTGCCACGATGGCGATGCCAGTTTCTCTCCGGGTTTAAAAGTAGCTAGGTGTTGGTTCAGAACCGACTTGACCACAGTGCCCACCGACCTGCCGGCTGACATACAAGAGCTGCGTATATATAGTATGTCACTTGATTTTCAATTGTTATGTAATTCAGTGTTATTTTTAAGATGATTGGTTTCAGGGACATCCATATCTAGGCTCAGTAATAGTCAGTTCACGACCTACAGGCGGTTACAACGAATTCAATTTCAAAACAATAAAATTGAGCAAATTGCAACAGGATTATTCAGATATATGACAAATGTGACATATATTGACTTGAGTTATAATAAAATTTCAGAGTTGCCAACTGAGTGCTTCACATTTTTACCAAATTTAGTTGCAGTGTATCTTCATTTCAATAAAATTACACGATTACAATCACATCTGTTTAGCAATTTAAAATATTTGAAGGAAGTTTATTTAAATAACAATGAAATAAATTCAATAGAAGAACACTGCTTTACTGAAGTACCTCAGTTAGAAACAATACATCTGCACAACAACAAATTAACATCTTTGGATATTATGTTTATGGACAATCCAAGCAGCCTGAAAGTCATATATCTGAATGATAACCCGTGGCACTGTAACACGTCTCTGTGTGGAGTGATGGACACTGCAGTGAGCCGTGAACTGTGGTATGATTGGTCTGTTCCAACCTGCACAACGCCACAGAACTTGACGAAGAGAGAGTGGTCCAAGCCGCTGCTGACAGAACTTTGTTCCTGCCTGCCGTACAACTGTACAAACATTGCTCCCAAGCCTCAGCCGTCGTGTGACGTAGGGCCCCGCATCATCTCCAACACAAGCAGCGTGAGTGAAGGACAAGACTTGCGACTCAAATGTAAATATTGTGTCGCGTCTCGGGTCGTGTGGACCTTCAACAATGTTATATTGCCTTCCAACTATGTAGAGACGTCAGAGGAATCACTCACGTCGACTCTTACAATAACAAACGTCGTGCGAGGGCAACAAGGCTACTACTTGTGTAAGATAAGAAGTTGTGAGGACTGCGAAACCGCCGGTGTTTATGTCTCGGTCACAGGCAAACCACAAACCGATGTCGATCTCAAACCGGGTATTTATGACGTTCTAAAATTTAATTTAGCGGCGCCGCTGAATGTGATGTGTTGTGTTTCAGTTGTTCACGTTCCTCCTGAGCCTCAGCCGTCGTGTGACGTAGGGCCCCTCATCATCTCCAACACAAGCAGCGTGAGTGAAGGACAAGACTTGGAGCTCAGATGCCAATATTGTTTATCATCTCGGCTCGTGTGGACCTTCAACGATGTTACATTGCCATCTAGGTATGAAGAGAAATCTGAACAGTCTCTCACGTCGACACTTACAATAACAAACGTCGTGCGAGGGCAACAAGGCTACTATTTGTGCAAGATAAAAAGTTGTGAAGATTGTAGAAACGACGGTGTTTATGTCTCGGTCACAGGCAAACCACAAAGCGATGTCGATCTCAAACAAGGTATTTATGAATAAATTAAATTTAGCGGCGCCGCTGAATGTGATGTGTTGTGTTTCAGTTGTTCACGTTCCCGGCGTCAACTCGAGCGAGTCTGGCGGCTCGCGCCGTGGACTTCTTCTGCTGCAGTACACCGTTGTTCCGGCCACAGAACTCAACACCACGCTCAGTGAGTCACTCCAGCAGCCAAGCACTAACTACAGATTCTAATTCGTATGTTGTCTTTTTCAGATGACAAGAACTGAAGAAAGGTCAATACATGATATTTCTTAATTATTATTTTAATTATATTACGTTATTATTATTGTTAAATGCATACACATTATACTTGGACATTTATTATAATATTATTTTTATCTGTAAGAATAAGTTCCTATATAAATAATAAAAAATGTATAATATAGTATTATACATAAGAAAGAAATTATTATTCACATCATCTGTCTTCAGTCAAAAAATGTCAACAAAACTGCAGAATATTGAATTTCACAGCCAAACAAAATCAGAAGAAATGATTATTTTGTACAAGTAAGTCGCACAATTTCTATCTCTGGTTTTTCTTGAGGTTCTAGAACATTTTACTTATTATCCTCTTACAGATCTAGACTTGTATAATTAAGTTATTTATATATAACTGCTCATGAAAACTATTCAAAGAACCAAATCCTGGTTTCTAAATACAAATCTGTCAAGAAAATGTTCGGATAAGACGAGGTTTGTGAATCCAATAACTTATTGTGAGTTTTCAATATATTTATTTTTTATGTGCATGCAATTCGAACAATAAATGCGAAATGTTGCGAAATATTTATTTTATTGCGTGAAAATTTATTTATTATACATTTTTCTTACTTAATTTTGGTGTGGCAGCCTCACATACATGAGTTATCGGTGTAGGTACATGTTAAATAAAATAGATTGTAACATTTTTACAAATATTTGATTTATTATAATATTATAAACAATGATAAATGTGTGTTACAATTTTTAAAACGTTATTATTTATATTTAAATTCATATTTGAGTTCTAAAGGACAATTAAAGGTGAAAACAGTTGTCATTTAGTGAGCCAAAATATATCCAAATACTGAAAGGTATTTATATACTATATATTACATACCCATCGGCGCCGTGGCCGAGCGCGCTTAGTACATCTCCTAGCTCGCTATGACGTCACGCGAACCACGCATCAGTGGTTCGAGTCCCAGCGCTGCCGATCGACAATGTGTGATTTGTCGTTAAATAAAAAGAATACGGCTACATGTATTCATCACACTCGGGTGCCACAAAGCCAGCCACTTGTGCATCTTAAATATGTATCAAATGGCTACGAAACCCCGTACCGGCAGTACGGCAGTGTTAAAGCTGCGGCTCGGTGATACCGGTGCATTAAGACTGCGTTCGAAGTGCACTAAAATTTCAAGCATACAAATCTCAAGAACTATTGCACTTAAAGGGATCCGGTTTTCAAATTTGTATTTAGTATTTAAATATCTATGTCACCATATATAACATTTTTGTTTATTATTTAAATTTTTAATACAATAATTAAATTCTCCAGTACTAGAAAAATAAATGTATTGAAATTAGTCTCCTAACAAAGAATATATGATATTGTTTATACATATAATTTCAAAAATCGTATATATTCAACAGTTTTTGAAATTTGTACGAATAAAAAAATGTAGAGCTGAGCTCCCGCCATAATGCATTTTAGCGAGTAAATAGTTCAGCTTCTTGTCACTAGGATATCGGTCGGTTAAGAAGAGAGCGGTAGACGGTAGTGGACCCGGCTGTTCAAATTTGTTCCAGGTAGTTGAAGCGAGAACATTTTCATTTACTGCAATTTGTACTGATATATTTATAAGCGTTTTATAGGCGAAAAATCGAACTGTAGAGGAAAACAAACAGATTGACAGTTGATATTTTTTTCTTTGAATTAACGGGCTTAATAAGTTATGTTAAGATAAAATATTAAAAGATTTACTTTGATCTAAAGGATTAAAAGTTTATTTTGAAATTAACGGGGTTAATAACAGTTATGTTAAGATTATTATAGTTTGTGCTGCTTAGGGAAAACTCTGCTAAATCAAATACAAAAGTTTTTCCAAGATTTAAAGTTTGATTATTTATAGGATTGAAATAAATGTTAGTGTTTCTATCGAAAAACAATCTACTGCTCAATACCTGGATAAGGTGCTTTCCATGGATTAACGGTTAAATAACAGTTGTATAGGTTATAGGTATATAAATTGTGCTGCTTGCTAAGGGTAAAACCTTTACTTTCACTTGTGATCTTGATTTGACAATATCGTTTTGTACATTGTTAAAGAGTTAAGTTTCGCTTATTATTGTTAAATATGGGCCGCAAATCTTTAATTGCTTCAAGCAAAATTAATAAGAAAAATAAAAAGTCGAGAGTTGCTAAATCTAAGTGGAAGCTTAAAAAAAGTTTAAAAGTTCTAAATTACTTATTTTTTAATACAACTCAAGAAATCAAATTCTTTCTTCAAATAGTATGTGTACCAACATAATATCACTTTTTCTTTTTATATTGCTACAAGCTTCAAGTGTTTATAAGATTTGTAATTTATGTATAGATATTTGAAGATGCATTGTGCTACTACAACTATATAAAATTTACTGAAAGGTGTAAGGTGTAAAAAATACTCGAAATCTCAGTAATACAGCATTTATTCTTCTTGCATAATCGACGTTTCGGTTTACAGTTAAACCTGTAAGGTCTAAAATTTACAACAATCATTACAACAAAGTATATACCTAATCTCTTAGGTAATTGTTTTATATACATTGTTGTAATGATTGTTGTAAATTTTAGACCCTAATTAAAGTTCCAGTGCTAACCGAAACGTCGGTTAGGTATGTAAGAAAAATAGATGCTGTATAACTGAGATTTCGAGTATATTTTACACATTACAATAAAAAACAGTCGAAAAAACATTAATTTAATTAACTGAAAGGAGGAGGAGCGGCAAAAATTACCCCCTCCCTAAGATTATTATTTGTTTCTAAAAATAGACAAATATTCCAATCATTATTATACTATTTTTTACTGACGCAGATGTAAAACTAATATTTTTATTTATTTTTGCACATAAAGGTGTGGAAAATTCTTTTTAAAATATTTGACTTTGAATCGGTATTAATGTAGCAACAAAATATGATATTATGTTAATACTAATACAATATTATGTAAAAATTTCAAGTTTTACATTAAATAAATAACAAGTACAGCAAATTGATTTTATCAGTACAAATCTTGAATAATGAAATTGTTTAAATCAATACTTTTGTATCGTTTTCTGTATATGTGTAAATTGAGTCTACTTTAAATAAACAAACTGTAGGTATAACTTTCATTTCTTTTTTAGTAATACCAGTGAAACTTTGAATACTGAAGCAAAAAAAATGTTTAAAAAAAACCATAATTACTTTTATCAAATAAATAAAAAAGAATATTGTTATTTCATTAATGTCGACCTGTATATAGAAAAAGTTGAAAAAGATGAAGTTTTATGGCAACAAGTAATGTTACCAAAACTAAAATATTTTTATTTCAATTATATTCTTCCTGAAATAGCTGATAGTAGAACTCCAATTTTTGATTTTATGTCTGACTTTTTTTAATAAAAAAAACTTTAATATTTTCTGTTGATATAATTTATACACACTTCCAAACATACTCGTACACTATTCAACGATTACAGATATAAACGGAAAATAGTACATTATGCACCAAGGGAGGAAAACTCGATTTTGCTCCCGCGGGTGAATTGACAACACAGGACTGAATCAGTCTTGTGCTGTCAATTCACCCGAGAGAGCAAAAGCGTTCCTTCCGAAGTGCATACGATAATTTTTGTAACGAGTGCACAGAAAAATGAGCGGAAACGTGCTTGTTCAAAGGGAGCAAAACGCGTTTTTGCTCCCTTGAGATATTTTGCTCCCTCAGTGTAACGGTCGCTACTCCGCTTCTCGAAAATAATAGAGAGGGAGCAAAATATCTCAAGGGAACAAAAATGCGTTTTGCTCTCTCTAAACAAGCTCATTTTGCGTGCACATGTTACAAAAAAATCATAGGTAATTATTTTATCAAACCCAAGGTCAAGTAAATATAAACAATAAAAAAAATTATTGTTTACGTAGGTACTGTATTTTTATGTAAATTGTATTATATATTATTATAGAACTGGCAAAAATATATATTTGTAGAAAAATTTACTGATAATTTATTATTATTGTTTTGTAGACTTTAATTGAAATTAAAATATTTTGCTTTATTAATAAATATGAAATTATTTTCTTTACTCGTATGTACAATACAGTTTACATCATTCTAAAAATATTATTCAGTCTATTTGGGTAAGTATGGAAACAGGTAAACAGGCATGGAATCACCGTTCGTGAATTTGTGAAGCCGAATAGAATTGTGTTGTGTGCATGGTGCAATGCGTTCTTTCGGTTCTTTCCCATCTGGCGTATATCCCTTGCCCATTCCCCATTCCCCTTACCTACCCTACGCGGGTCGTACTACCTGACTGATGTGCTGTCTTACTATGGTGACATCTTTAGGTAAATAGCTTACCCCATTAGGGAATGGTGGCGATGTGTTTTCATAGATGGTTTGAAACTCTGGTTTGTTCAAAAATTGGCCACGTTTTTTCATAGAGGGCTTTAAACGCAGTCTTAAGGGGAGGCCAGGGCCCGATTTGGGCTGTAGAGCCATTGGAATGAATATTACATACCCATCATTACCATAACCATAAATATAAAATACTCATCCCACACTATTATCTCAGCATCCTTTTACATAAATACCCTTATCATCTAAATTCTAAAAATAGATCCATTTTAACCTAAAAACTACCTTCATAAACAACGAAGCTAGCAGCGCCATCTTACAACGAGAGGCACTAGTTGTGCACATTCAATCTCCTTGAATGGTGTGCGTCTTAGCTAAGTGCCAATGTCAACCGATATGTCCTTGATGTATCAAACCGACCCCGGAGGAGGGAGTAAAAATACTAAAAATCATGTTACCACCAATACACAACTAACGTACGCAGAACGTGCTAAACAGGCGAATATTATTTATCCAAGAAAAGACCAAGCAATAATAATAAACGCGATAAACGAAATACCAATAAAAGAATATGTTCTAACAATAGGAAATATTATCAATCCAGAAAACATTACACACGTATCCAGAATATCAAACCAGAGAATATGTATTTTTCTAAAAAACAAAGAATTGTTGATAATCTTGTAATTAACCACAAAAAAATATCAGTACAAAATCAAACAACTGAACTAAGACGATATATTACACCATCTATAAGATTAATATTATCAAACGTATGCCCATCAATACCACAACAACAATTACAAGAGGCCCTCCAATCTCTTAATATTAGAATTCTATCACCAATTACTAATCTTAGAGCAGGATTACAAGAACTAAGAGGATATGAACACATTATGAGTTTTAGACGACAAGCCTACATCTCAGAAAACGATAAAACAAAAGTTCCAGAAACCATTTGTATAGAACACGAAAACACAAAACATCTAATCTTCCTCACGTCGGACACAATAATATGTAAAAAAATGCAACGCACACGGACACCCTGAAAACAAATGCAAACAAACAGATAATCAACGTATCCAAAACATCACAGACACACAAATAACCAATGATTTATCCTTACTACCCTCTTTTCAACAACCAAATCCTGTAAAAATTACAACACTGGCACAGCAAACACCTGTACAAACCACAAACCAGGCACAACCCCAAGCAATCCCACAATCACAATCAGAATCCACAGATATACAAATGCAACAACAAGAAGATTCAACTACACCCGCACAAAAGAGACCTGCTCCAAAAAATACCTCAGAAGCAGATGTTTCAAATGAATCTGACCAAACTACTGATAGTACCACACCGACCAAGAAAAAAAAAAAAACAAAAAAGAGAAAAGACGAAAAGAAAAACGAAACTAAGAAAAAAAACAGATGCAGAATACGAAGAATCACTAGAAAAAGCAAAACTAGAAATAAATACAAACCCTAACAACTATGTTCTAACGTTTGACCAATTTAAGGACTTTATAGAAAACGCAATCCGCATAGACCCTATATACATTATCAAAGATTATACAAATAACGAACTAGAAATCCTCGATATGCTTGAAAAACTTCATACTAAAATAAACGGAAGAAAAATAAGACACAGATTAGCGAGAATCATGAAAAAAATCAAGTTGGCAAAAATAAAATCGAAATTAACAATCTCACAAGAATCTTTACTAATAAACACCAACATGGAAGAAAGCCAATACACTACAGATAACTAAAAACAAACACAGACACAGAATACAATCCAAAGAATAAACAAAAATCCAATAATACAAGAATAAAAACAAAACAAAAATTAATAAATTTATTTAAATAAATAAATAAATATTGCTCAAGAAGCAAGCAACACATGGAAAAAAATGAATAGTTAGTTTTTGTAGTTAGGTGATTGATGATGAATTTTGTTTTGTAAATATGTCAATATACTTTTTCTAATAAAAAATCTGACGTGGCCATCACACAACCTTCCGCCATATGTAGACTTTAAACAGAAATGTATACGTACAATCCGGTGCCCATTTAAAATATACAAATAAAAATCTAAAATATTGAAACACAGAAATTTGCATCATCTGAATAAAAAGATTCATTCGCAGGAAAACTCTTCTGTGCTGAAGCCATCCTCCGTTCAATTACTACATTTAATATCTTACTTATGACATATAGCACTAGTATGTCAAATTGTCACCCATCTCACCTGTAAATATTTTTTACGCAGAAACAAAAGTCAACCGAACATGGGTTACAAGATTTCAACGTTTTATCTGATAAATTTATTTTTTTATTTTGTACTTAATGTTAAAAATTGGTTTTATACGTTCATTTTCAGTAGATAAAGTATTACTTTAACATCGAGGGTAGATAAAATAAAATTTGAGTAGATAAAGTAAAATTTGAGTAGATAAAGTAAAATTTGAGTAGATAAAGTAAAATTTGAGTAGATAAAGTAAAATTTGAGTAGATAAAGTAAAATTTGAGTAGATAAAATAAAATTTAAGTAAAATAAGAATATTTTTACACAAATTAACATTAAGTACAAAATAAAATAATATAT
This sequence comes from Agonum fuliginosum, assembly GCA_947534325.1. Lineage (NCBI taxonomy): Eukaryota > Metazoa > Arthropoda > Insecta > Coleoptera > Carabidae > Agonum > Agonum fuliginosum. The sequence continues at coordinate 8,282,921 of OX384046.1, forward strand.
TGTACACGACGATAAAGAGTCTTTATCGACACGTGAAAGATAGCCCACTCGTTCCTTCGTCACTCGTGAACTAACATCTTTCACTTTTCGATAAATGATCTCTTTATCGTCTTGTATAATAAATTACTATAAATTTTACTGCAGTTCTTTAATGCTACCAGATAAAGACAATTTTTTTATAACGTGAGTTGCAAATAACTTTGCTTCTTATTCTTATTACAAATAAATACTATATTTATCCAAATTTATATAAATTTTTGACAATTTTCTTTTTCAATCTTCAAAAAATATCACTTCCGGTGAAGACATTTGTACCAAAATCTAATGAGCTCTTCCTATTCGTATACAATTGCAAAATACCAAATATCAAAATTTTTGGGTAATTCGTATTTGAGTTATGCGACATTCGGCATCGGCCCGGACCACACACATACACACACACACATACATACAGACATCATCGAGAAACTATCAAAAATGAGTTGTAAGGACCCTAATTCGTGCTCATCCACTTAAAACTCACAACCCGATTTTTTGCATGATTCCAATACCTTCCTTTACAGGTAAGCGGAAGGTAAAAATGTAAAACTAGTCTTGTCTGTAAATATAAAATAGCAGTAACATTTGGTCCTTCGAGCTTACGAACAGTCCTGTAGATAGTTTAGTGAAACAGTGCTAAAATGTCTCTTCACGAGAATATTTTTAGAAGGAAAAGTACAAGAGATAATTTTGGAAAACCTCCGTCGAGATTTGGGCATTCAACGCATTTGAAAAGTGATCACGATATGGAAAGTGGTCAACAGTTGCAAGTTGAAGGTGGAAGTAATATCACAGAACTGAGAGATAGGCGAGGCAGTCAGCTTCAAGACAAGCCTACTGAAGTCTCCTGTGATGTCATCAACGACGGAGAACCATCAGAACACGGTAACAGCGGTAAAAGTAACGCAAACAGCAAAACAGGTAAGTCAACCTGTTCTAGTTTAACTAAAAGAAAACTACTTGAGGCAAGATTAAAAGCTGAAGAGCAAATAGCTATATTGGAAAAACAAGAAATAGATAGACAAAAATCGATAATTAAGCTTCAATTAGCAGTAACTGAAGCCGAATTAATAGATAATTGTTCAGAAGATAATAGAAGTTTTAGCATAACTTCAGCAAAATCATGCAACAGTTTGCATAAAGTTAAAGATTGGCTAGAAAATAAAACTAATGCAAATAGTAGTCACATAGTCAATAATATTAATAAAAATTGCAATGACATAAATCTGGTCAAAAATAGAAAAGAAAAAATAGATTTCCTTCTAGCTAGGCAAACTGCAAGTTACAAGGATTTACCTCATTTTAGTGGCGATCCCACTGAATGGCCAAGATTTATTTCTAAATTACGCCGATCTACAGAAATTTGCGGATATAGTGATGAAGATAACATTGAGCGTGTTGACAAATGTTTAAAAGGAAAAGCTAGAGCGTATGTAGAATCAATGTTGTTAGTGCCAAATAATTTCGAAACAATAATATCAGCCCTCGAACATAGATTCGGTCAGCCCAAATTTATAATTAAATATTTGATTGATAAAGCGAAGCAAACACCACCACCAAAAGACGGAAATTTTGACACCTTAATAGATTTTTCTAGCGCGGTAGAAATCTTGCAGCTACAGCTCAAATATTGAATTGTGAACTATATATGACAAATCCGCAATTGCTAGAGGAACTTGCTGATAAATTACCAAATACTCTAAAACTGAAATGGGGAAAACAATTAATGCAGCAAAAATCAGGGTTTGCAACATTGCTGGAGTTTTCAAATTGGTTAAACATTATTGCGGAACGTGCTATAATGGTCAATTCGCCCAAATTTGATGCTACGTTCCGATTAGGTATCCGGACATTGTCCAGACAAGATATTTTACCCAAAACCGTTCAGAATCAAGTGAAGATTTGCCAAGGTAACTTTTAATTCTGTTCAGAATCATTACCAGGGGAATGTCCGGACAATGAAATCTTACCTACCTCCTTTGTCTGACATGCGCAGTTCAGTTGTTATGTGTATATCTGTCAATCTTTGTTTGAAAACAGTTTCACATGGCAGTATTTTTATGGTGTTTTTGCATCATAAATGATCATTCTTTTTTAGTGAAAATGAATGATAATTATGAAGTGTTTGTCTTTTACATAATTATATTTGGTGACACAATTCTCTTTCAGTATAATTTGGAATAACTTCTTTTAAGTAGGTACCTAGTTCTTTATTCTACTTGGATTATTTTCAGGCAGCGTTCTTAAAAATGTTCTAAAAGCACCTAATATTTCAATATCCTAATTAATTGCTGCAAATAACGCCATGGTTCACAGATAAATATAATAGTCACAAATTCAAATTACCAAAAGTGACAGCGGGCTAAAAGAGCATGACAGTATGCATGCTCAGCCGTACTAATTTGGAATAACTTCTTCTAAGTACCTAGTTCTTTATTTTACTTTGATTATTTTCAGCCGGCGTTCTTAAAAATGTTCTGAAATCATCTACTATTTCATTATCCTAATTAATTGCTGCAAATAACGCCATGGTTCACAGATAAATAATAGTCACAAATTCAAATTAACAAAAGTGACAGCGGGCTAAAAGAGCATGCGTATTGTCAAAGGGACATTTTTCAATAATGTCGTTCAGAATCAAAAGACACTCTTCTCTGTGACGTCATTCCCGTGACAAGATATATCCGGACAATTATCCATGAAATCGGAACGTACCCCTGGTAAATTAGACAGACATCAATCACATTCAAAATATAACCAAACAATTTATGCAACCACAGAAACCGAAAAAAATGATTCGCAAAGAAAATGTCACTTTTGTGACAAAACGTCACATACTATTCAAAACTGTAAATTATTTAATGACCAAAATATTAACAATAAATGGAAAATAGTAAAAGATAAAAAGCTATGTTTTTCATGTCTAAAAATAAACCATAGTATAGGTGAATGTAAAAATAAGAAGATTTGTGAAAAAATTGGATGCAAACATTTTCATCATCCAAGCTTACACAATGATATTGCGCAGGTTAAAAATCAAATTAACGTTACTGTTACGGAAGAAACAGAAAACGAAATTGTAGTACACACTAAAGTACTAATAGCCAAGTCCTTTTGCAAATTCTTCCTGTTATTTTACATGGACCAAAAGCAAGTGTTTCTACATTTGCTATGTTGGACAGTGGTTCAACAATAACAATAATTGAAAATTCAATAGGGGAAACTCTTGGTTTGCAAGGCGAAAAGGTTCCATTTTCACATAAAGGATTAAATTCTTGTATTAATTTTGAAAAAGAGTCAAAAAGAGTTTCGTGTCAAATATCATCGATTTCAAATAGTAATAAAATATTCGATTTACATAATGTTAGAACAATAGAGTGTTTATCATTGCCGAAGCAAACCATAAATATGAAAAATCTGAAAAACTGGAAACATTTGCAAAACATCAATATCAAAGATATGCATACAGCTCGACCGACAATTCTTATAGGTCAAGATAATTCTTATTTAATTACTTCCTCTAAATTAGTAAAAGGTCCCCCGAACGCTCCTTTCGCTGCTAAAATAGAACTTGGATGGGTGTTAAGCGGAAATGTGCCGTTTTTTTTGTGGGCAAAGAGATAATGTTGAATATAATTTATTCGTCAGTAATGAAGACGCCGAAGATGCTCTTCATAAATTAGTTAAAGATTATTTTAGCACCGAAAGTTTTGGTGTTAAAGTGACAAATGAACATGTTAGATCTAAAAATGACATTAAAGCCTTTGAAATATTAAATTCAACAACAAAAAGAGTAAGTGAAGATCGTTTTGAAACAGGACTTCTTTGGAAAACAGAGTTAAAAGAACTCCCAGATAGCAAGGCTGTTGCGCTGAAACGTCTTGAATATCTGGAGAGAAAAATGGACAAAGATCCGCAACTTAAAAATGCATATTTCAATAAAATAGAATACTATGTAGGAAAAGGATATTTACGAAAACTTTCGACACAGGAAATATTACAAAAAAAATCTAGAATATGGTATTTACCGCACTTTCCAGTATTTAATCCTAACAAGCCAGAAAAATTACGAATTGTTTAAGATGCTGCAGCAAAATCTCATGGGTTTAGTTTAAACAATGCTTTATTAACTGGACCTGATTTATTTAATTCGCTACCAGAAATAATATTAAAATTCAGACAGCGAAAGGTGGGATTTATAGCAGATATAAAAGAGATGTTTCACCAGGTAAAAATTTGGAATGAAGACTTGTCGGCACAAAGAATTTTGTGGAGAGGGGAAAATCGGAACCATGAACCAGATATGTACGAAATGACAGTTATGATTTTCGGGGCTGTATGCTCGCCTTGCTCAGCAATATTTGTAAAAGATACAAATGCACGAGAATTTGAAAAGGAAAATCCGGATGTATCCAAAGCAATCATTGAACGGCATTACGTAGATGACTATCTTGATAGTAAAGATACTGAAGAAGAAGCCTTAAAGATGATTGAAGATGTTATTGAAATTCACAAACGTGGAGGTTTCCAAATATGCAACTGGTTATGTAGCTCTGTTAAAGTACTTGAAAAGATACCTGCAGATATGAGAGCTAATAATGTAAAAGATTTAAACCCGGAAACGGAACTACCAGTTGAGAGGACTCTTGGTTTATCCTGGAATTGTAATTTAAATTCATTTAGTTTCAATTTAAAATTTAACCAAATTCACTCAGATATAGTAACTGGTAAGAAAAGGCCAACAAAACGAGAAGTTTAGAAATTAATTATGTCCATATACGATCCGCTTGGTTTTCTATCACCTATCCACGTTAAAGGAAAGATTATTTTGCAAGATACGTGGAAATGTGGGATTGGTTGGGATGATGATCTCCCAGAAGATATTTTTAACAGATGGCTAATTTGGATAGAAGAACTTAAGACTGTACACAAATTTGTAATTCCAAGATGTTATACTTTTGAATCACAAACGTCAATAGATAAAATGCAAAGTATACAACTGCACATATTTTGCGATGCAAGTCAACAAGATTTTGCAACAGTTGCGTACTTAAGAATGGAAACATCAGGAAATAAAATTTTTACGACTTTCGTCATGTCTAAAACGCACGTAGCTCCTGTAAAACTTCTATCTATTCCACGTTTAGAACTCCAAGCAGCAGCCATGGCAAGCAGAATAGCAAAAACTGTTAAAAGCGCGCTTGAAATAAACATAGAACATATTTTTGAACAGATTCACGTACTGTTTTGTCGTGGATTAAATAAGAATCAAAAAGATTTAAAAGCTTCGTAGCTCATCGTGTGGGAGAAATAAACGAAGAAACTGAACCAAATCAATGGAAATGGGTTCCAACGAATGAAAATGTAGCAGATGAAGCCATAAGGAAGGAAAAATCATGCGAATTAAATTGTGTGAGTCGTTGGATGAAAGGACCTGATTTCTTACGTTTGCAAGAATCGTTTTGGCCTAAAGAGAAAGATATTAACACCACTCAAGATGAATTTACTGAAGAAAATTTAATATTTGTTGCAGTTAAAAAAGAAGAAAACGCATATTTACCAGAAATTGCGCGATTTTCATCCTGGATGAGATTAATAAGATCAACCGCATGGGTAATTCGTTTTATTAATTTGATACAAAAGAAACAAATTGTTTCAGCCACTTTAAATCCTGAAGAATTGGCAGAAGCCGAAAAATTGTGGTTCAATGTGAAAATTTTCATGAAGAAATCTCAATTTTACAAAATAATAAAACTTTGACATCATCTAGTCGTCTTCGACAACTGTTACCATTTATAGATAAAGACGGAGTAATGAGGGTAAAAGGACGAATTTCATTAAGTGAGAACATTTCTGAAGAAGTCAAACATCCAATAATACTTGATGATCCATTTACAAAATTACTTATACGATGGTATCATTTAAAATTGAAACATCAAGGCCAGGAAACAGTTTTAAATGAACTTCGACAAAAATATTGGATTCTAAATGCATGTTCGGCGGTAAAACTAGCTTGGCGCGAATGTCAGTTTTGTAAAAATGAACGTGCAAAACCATTGATCCCGGAGATGGGTTTACTACCACCGCAAAGACTTGAAAGTCATGTTAAATCATTCACTTACACGGGCATGGACTATTTTGGACCATTCGAAGTAACAGTAAAACGAAGTCATGAAAAAAGATATGGAGTTATATTTACTTGTATGACGACCAGAGCCATTCATTTGGAAATCGCTGCATCTTTGTCAACAGACTCTTGTATTATGGCAATACGACCACGACGCTTTATTTGTAGAAGAGGATATCCTGCAGAAATATTCTCTGATAATGGTACAAATTTATGAAGTGCAGAAAAAGAATTGAAAAAGGCGATAAATGATTTGAATATTACATCAATAACAGATAATTTATCAGTTAAAGGAATAAAATGGAACTTCAACCCACCTGCCGCTTCACACATGGGAGGAACTTGGGAACGTCTTATTAGATCTGTAAAAACAACTCTAAAAGTGATTTTAAAAGAATGATATCCCAAAGAAGAAACACTGAGTACATTATTTACGGAAATAGAATATATCATAAATAGCAGACCTTTAACATACGTTCCACTTGACGCAGCAGATTCTGAAGCGTTAACATCTAACCATTTTTTTAATTGGCAGTTCATCGAGTTCATTTACAAATCCTGGTAGTTTTATAGATCAAGATCTTAATTTAAGAAAACAATGGAGGGTAGCTCAGCGACTAGCTGATCTTTTTTAGAAACGCTGGTTAAAAGAGTATTTGCCAACATTACAAAGAAGAAACAAATGGTTCAGTAGCAGTGAACAAATTAAAGTAGGCGATATTGTTATAGTTTCAGATCCTGCTCTACAAAGAAACTGCTGGCCCAAAGGTGTGATTGAAAAAACATTCCCAGGTCCAGATGGCAAAGTTCGAGTTGTGGACGTCCGTACAACAATGGAACTTTACCGTCGCCCCACAACCAAAGTTTGCGTAATGAACGTTGCTTCGTCACCAGATAATTCGTGTTGACATCGCTTCGATCTCAACACCGAGGGGGAGAGATGTACAAGAAGTAAGCAACACATGGAAAAAAATGAATAGTTAGTTTTTGTAGTTAGGTGATCATGAATTTTGTTTTGTAAATATGTCAATATACTTTTTCTAATAAAAAATGTAAAACTAGTCTTGTCTGTAAATATAAAATAGCAGTAACAAATATATATAAATTTTTTAAAAATAATATCAATAATTATAATAATAAGAATTAAAATGGCCATAATACAGTAGAACTGTAATAGTTTGAACACACACAGAAGTGAATTAAACATGATAATAACCGAATATGAACCATACATTATCTGTCTACAAGAAAATAAACTTCAAGAAAACAAAATTGTAAACATAAAAAACTATAACATTTATAGAAAAGATAGACCCAATGAGGAACATGCAGCAGGAGGAGTAGCAATACACACTGAAGAAATAACTTTGAACACTAACTTAGAAGCTGTAGCGATAAAATGCTTTTTATCAATTCCATGCACGATCTGCTCTATCTACATCCCACCTCATACTACCCCCGAACCACAGGATCTAATTTCAATTTTAGATCAGCTACCCAAACCCTATCTAATCCTAGGCGATTTTAACGCTCATAGCCCATTATGGGGCTCTCCTAACACAAACAGAAGAGGAAAAATCTTTGAAGATATTCTAGATAATTTAGTTCTTTTAAATGATGGCAGCGAAACTCATTTCCATACACAAAGTGGTACCTTCTCTACAATTGACTTGTCACTAGCTGATCCAGTAATAGCACCAAACATTCTCTGGCAAACACTTCCACATCCATATAGTAGCGACCACTTCCCTATAAAACTTTCCTTTTATTTGGACAATGGAAAAATCCATCCACCCAACAATATAAAAAAATGGAATCTGACCAAAGCACAATGGCAAAATTTCACTGAAAATCTGGAGGAAATAGAACTCAGTATAAATAACAACGATAACTGTAACGAGCTAATTGAAAATCTTGTAGAAACTATAACAATAGTAGGAGAACAAACAGTGGGATACAAACATGTACCAAAAAAAAAATGTGTGCCCTGGTGGAATGAAAAATGTCAAGAAGCCGTAACTTGTCTAAAAAAATCAATAAGAAGGTACAAAAGAAATAAAAACACAGAAAACCTTATACAAATGAAAAAGAATAAAGCTAAATTGAGATATACTATCAAAAAAAGCAAAAAAGAATCCTGGAAAAATTACGTAGAAACTATACAACCTAATGTACCTATGAAACAAGTGTGGGATAAGATTAGAAAAATTAAGGGAAAGAACACTATAACAGAGATCCCTCTCTTCAGCTAAATAATCAAATAATTACTTCATCTGCGGATATTACCGAACTATTAGCTCAAACATTCCAGGAAAACTCCAGCAATAATCACTACGACGAAGAATTTTTAAGAAAGAAAGTACAAGAAGAACAAGAAGAAATACATATAGAAGACGATCCAGAAAACTCATTAAACAACATAATTTCAATGGAAGAACTAAGATCAACTTTACAAGACACAAAACCTAATAGCAGCCCTGGTCCTGACAATATCCCATATCAATTTATTAAAAATCTACCAGACAACATCCTTACCCATATCTTAAATATATTCAACCATATCTGGATTTCCCGCACCTTTCCAGACCAATGGAAAGAAGTTATTATCGTTCCAATACACAAAACCGGAAAAATAAAAACAGACCCACAGAGCTACAATCAGTTGCATTATCCAATACCTTATGTAAGATCCTAGAGAAAATAATTAATAAAAGGTTAATATGGTATTTGGAACATAACAATTTAATATCAAAACAACAAAGTGGTTTTAGAAAAGGAAGCCCTGGTTAAAATGCCAGATAAAATGGTAATTAATACAGATAAAGTTTTAATGAGAATTTATCGTAACTTATGTGCACACGCCGAATTTTATCCGCCATGCACAAAGTTGTAATAAAAACTTTATGAGAATTTATGGGATTCTATGAGCCGTAATATTTCTATTGTCATTTTATACGCAATGTGGTAATATATTCTATTGGGTTTTAATGTGGATCAATTCGGAACATATTTTATCTGCAATAATTGTAAATTTACGATAAAATTCTTAACGGATTTTATATGCTTCTATGAGAAATGTAATCTATTCGGTTCTATACGCAGAATGGCAATTAATTTTCTATAAGAATTAATACGCAAATACACAATTCGTTATTTTTATACGGTTTTATAGTAATTTCGCTATTAACTTTTAATTGGATTTTATCCGTTTCTATGTGACACACATTCTATTTGATTCTATGAGCAAAGTGGCATACTATTTTCTATGAGAATTTATATGCATTACACACTGTGATTTCTATACGGTTTTATAGTAATTTCGCTATTAACTTTTAATTGGATTTTATCCGTTTCTATGTGACAAACATTCTATTTGATTCTATGAGCAAAGTGGCATACTATTTTCTATGAGAATTTATACGCATTACACACTTTGTGATTCCTATACGGTTTTATAGTAATTTCGCTATTAACTTTTAATTGGATTTTATCCGTTTCTATGTGACACACATTCTATTTGATCCTATGAGCAAAGTGGCATGCAATTTAGTAAATTAGTATCGATGATGGATACCGTCTCATATTGGAATCACAGGAAATGATCGAGCAGATGCAGCTGCAAAAGAAGCAATACACCTCCAAGAAACTGCAATTTCAATCCCACTCGAAGACGCTAAAGCATTAGCCAAAATAAATGTAAAAATGAGCTGGAAACACGAATGGACTGAAACAAGAAACAACAAGCTCAGAAACATCAAGAACGCTATTACGACATGGAAAATACCAGGTACGAGAAGGCAGGGCCGCCGCGTGCGAGTGTGCAGGGCGTGCCCCGCACAAGGGCGGCTCATCAAGGGGGCGGCATTCTGAGTGAAAATAAAAATTTTATTTTTCTAAAAAAAATTCATTTTAATGTTTTTCAGAATTCAATGTTTAAAAATTATTATTATAATTATTAATTATGATTCTTTATTATATATTTCTTCGTTGTCTTCAATTTTATTACATCTTCTTTTATCAAGTACCTACCTATACTACACGTATAGGTAGTGACCTATAACAAATTCAACCTAACCGCTATACTAACTATCTCTCTAATAAGATTCCGCAAATATAGTTGACGTAGGGCCTTGAATAAAAAAAATTTCGCGAGCGGCGCTATTTTCTACTGCAAGAGTCAGTACAATATTAATTATTGTGATCGGCCGATTACGCGAATGCTCGGTAAAAATTTAAGTTCCAGTCCGCCCCTGGTCACCAAATTTTCTTTATGAAGCATTATGACTTCAATAAAAATTAAGGTATACCTACTGCTAAAAAAAATAAAACTTTGGCTTAGAGCCAGTGGCGGATACAAGGGCGGCGGGGCGATGGGATGACCGGCCTCCCCTCTTTGCGATAATTTGTTATTTAAAATTTTAAAAAATCGTTTCCTGACAAAATACAAATATAGTAATTTCCCAATTTTCATTTCATAATTTTTTTTTATTAATTTCTCCTCGGGAAAGAGGGAAGAGGGTAAAATATAATGTAATTTCCCCTCTATGGAAAAGCTTAACTTTTAATAAAACAGCTGTAGGGATGTGACAGGCAAATGAAGTAGTAGCACCGTTATAATGTAAATAATATAAAGCTAAAGTTTCCTCTCTACTGCATGCGGTCTGGATCGTCCTTCAACTTTCAGTGTTGTACGATGGCGCAGACTTGGCGAAAATTTTCGCCTACGGCGCTATTGCTTCTTTTTCTTTAAAAAACACAACCCAAGTACTATTTCTAGATCTGTCACTGCTTAAAGCTCAAAACAGAAAAAAGCAAATAACCTCTAAATAGAAATCTTGACCGGCTCATTGAATAGTTGCAATTTCTAATAGGGGGCGGATTTATGAAATATTGCACACGGGCGGCTAACACCCACGCGGCGGCCCTGCGAGAAGGGAACAAATAGCTGTGACCAGACTTCGTATTGGACATACCAGGCTCACCCATGGTCACCTATTCACAAGAAGCCCAATACCGCAATGCGAATCATGCAATACGGACTTGACAGTACAACATCTAATAACAGAATGCCATAAACATACAGACATAAGAAGAAAATGCAATATACCAAACAGCGTAGAAGAAGCACTAAATAACGACACAAAAAACCTGGAAAATTTAATAATATATATTAATGAAACAAATATCATAAATCAAATATAACAATGTAATACCCAGTCATTTATTATAAATACTAAATTGTAAACTTATTGTACCGGCGCTATGACCATAGCAGTTAAAGCGCTTTTTCTCAAATAAAAAAAAATAAAAAATTCATATCATAATACGAATTTAATTGAACCAGACTGAACGCAAATGATTAGTTTTGCCATTATTCCTGCAAAATGTTTAAAAGCAGCCATTTTAGTGTAGTGTAAAATTAGCTTCAAAACGTAGTAAGAATCATTTAAATCACATCAAACTTATGTTATTAAAGTCGCGACATTGTGTATCGTTATATATTGTGTAGTCAAGTCAGTCTTTATTAGATCCGGGTTCAAATCATTCGTGAAAACCTTCCACGATGTTGGAAGATGTCTTCAAGTGTCTCCAACAAGTTGCAGAACAATCTTTTACAAGAAAAGATGACTGGAATGCACAAAACAACAAGATAAGATAATGAACAGGTTTGAAATTATTAAACTAATGTTTTACAAACTTCCAGCAGCAATAGAAGACCCGTGCAGCATACCAGAAGGTTGTTGAAGTCTTCAAGTAGCTGAAGAACTGCAGAAAATGCTTCGAAGGCCGTAGTAGTCGAGCGGCGCACCCCCAAAAACGTGCCTAGAAAAACAACTTAACCTCTCATGGAAAAACTAATGGTTGCAACCAGGTGGAATCGATCCGTTATTTTATTGCAAATAAAAACCTAAATAAAATTTTTTGATCCTAGTGGCAGGAAATTTGTTATTAACAAAAAAGTTGTAACATTAAAACAAGATAAAAAATCTGACGTGGCCGTTACAATACCTCTCGCCTTGACATTGAAGTATTATTATTTAACCTCGGATTTAACCAAATATTAAGCTTTAATTTAAATAAAATACAACAACACCGTATAACATTTGATATAATAATATAAAATAATGAAAAATTATAGTTATTTGTTAGTTGTTTGCTAGGTTTTTAAACTCACTCTCGAGAGCACAGATACAATTCAACAGTGGATACGGTTCTTGAGATTACCATCTAAGAGTAAAATCTCGCAACTGAGAGTAACAAACTGTCGATAGTAACTCTGGAGAATTACTCTCAACTTCCTAATGGAATTATAAAGGTTATAAATTATATATTTCACAAATCTAATCAGCTCTTTGTTTAATAGATAATATTATTTTATAAATACCGTATTTACATAACATTATGTCCAATTAATATTACCTATACTATATCTAACATTTAAAAAACTGTATACCACATTCCACACATGCCCTACACCACAGAGAAACCTTCTTGCTATAGACATCTGTTTATCTGTCACATTGACAATTTTATTTTTGTTTTCAATTTTTTTTCTATTTTGTGATTCACAAATCGTGGTAGGTAAAATTATATATTTAAAAAATTAATTTCTTTATTGGTAAAATATATAGCACAAAGTAAAGTGAAATATTGTACAATGTACATATTGTACAATGACAGATCTTCTTTCATGTGTTGTATGCCAAATGGTAACAATCGCATTATTTTATACGATTTTTGCAAAAATGTTATTGTGCTTCAAGAAAAGTACTATTTTCGGTTGACAGATTTTTACCAAAATCTTTTCAGCTCTTCTTTAACATGTATAAATGTATAATGCAAAATATTAGAATTTTCTGTTCAGTAGAATTTGAGATAATGAATCAGAACGAAAGAACATAGTAGGCGCACATACACACACACACAGACACACACACAAACACACACACAGACACACACACAGACATCATCGTGAAAATAGTCAAAATAGGTTCTAAAGGTGCTAAAACGTGCTTATTGACAAAAATCTCGACATCGAATTTTTTCACGATCCCTATACCTCTCTAGGCGAGAGGTAAAAATCTGACGTGGCCATCACTAGACCTCCCGCCTTGACACTGTAATATGTGAATTTGGATTTGGTTAGGCTACTTTTTGTAATTTTTGTTATAGTTCTTCAAGCAAAGTACCGATTCCTATTGGCATTGAAATCAAATTAGCTCTTTGTAGATAAATTTTTTATTTTATTATTACCTTATATCCAGTTATAATAATAATAATGAATCGATGATACTTCTTGACTGAATACGTTTAATGGAAGTATGAAAACTTAATGGAATTCAGTAAGTCTTTAATTTATTATATTTCGGCTCCTATAGGTTCTAAGTTTCAACCCAGTTAATAAAATATTTATATTTAAAAATGGAGTCACATAAATTTCAGAAACTGTGTATACGTCTGTTCATCTATCACATTGACATTTCATTTTTGTTTTTAAATTTTGTTCCTGTATTATGATTTACAAATCGTGGTAGGTAAAATTACAAATTTTTGAAAATTAATTTTCCTTTATTGGTAAGAGATATAGAAACGATGTTAAATAAATATTGTAAAAGATAATTTGTTCTTTCAAATGTCGAATAACAAATTGTAACTATCGCAGTATTTCCTATATTTTTTGCAAAAAAATTTAAAATGCTTCAAGAAAATACCATTTCCGGTTGGCAGATTTTTACCAAAATCTTATCAGCTCTTCATTAACATATATAAATGTATATTGCAAAATATTAGAATATTATGTTCAGTAAAATTTGAGATAATGAATCATAACGAAAGACTATAGTAGGCGCACACAGACGCACACGCACACGCACACGCGCACGCACACGCACACACACACACATACACATACACATACACATACACATACACATACACATACACATACACACATACACATACACATACACATACACACATACACATACACATACACATACACATACACACATACACATACACATACACATACACATACACATACACACACACATACACATACACATACACATACGCACACACATACACATACACATACACATACACACACACACACACATACACATACACATACACATACACACATACACACATACACACACACACACATACACACATACACACATACACACATACACACATACACACATACACACATACACACATACACACATACACACATACACACATACACACACATACACACATACACACATACACACATACACACATACACACACATACACACATACACACATACACACATACACACATACACACATACACACATACACACATACACACATACACACACATACACACACATACACACACATACACACACATACACACACATACACACACATACACACACATACACACACATACACACATACACACTGTGACGAAGCGTTTCTCGCCTCGCCTCAATACCGAACACCGTAAGCAACGCCCACTGCAAGCAGTCCGGATGGCTCAGTCGGTAAAGCAGCAGCAGACAGCGGGTAGACAGATTGAGAGTCACGGTTCGAATCCTACTAGATTCTCATTTTTATTTTTATTCTTAAAATTAAAGTAACGGCCAGAACTTGTTAACGGACATCAGTCGATTAAATAAAATAATTTAATTTTCCAATTTTGCCGCAGAACAATTAATTTTTAATTAAGTTTTGGGTATAAAAGCCGTGCTAAACATAGCCAAAGCAGTTAGTCTCCTTGGTAGTCTAGGGAGATAAACGCTTGAGTCCAGTATCTACAGTCCGCTGTCCGTCATCTGTCTTGGTAAGACATTTTTTTCTAAATTTCAAAGTCTCTGTGAGTTGAACACCTTGGCAGTCTAGGGTGTTCCTCTAGTTTATTTCATTTCTGAGTGATCGCCTTGGTAGTCTAGGGCGGTCCCATCTTTACTTGTGTCTGTGAGTTGAACACCTTGGCAGTCTAGGGTGTTCCTCTAGTTTATTTCATTTCTGAGTGATCGCCTTGGTAGTCTAGGGCGGTCCCATCTTTACTTGTGTCTGTGAGTTGAACACCTTGGCAGTCTAGGGTGTTTCTCAAATCTCTACGGTCGAGTGCCTTGGCAGTCTAGGGCCCTCCCGGTTTCCATTTCTTTAATCTGTCTACCGCTGTCCAATTCTGATCATACAACGCGAATAAAATAAGAACAAACAAAAACGCTGTCTCACGACGTCCACTGCTGCTCACTTGACGAGGTGCGACCTTCAATCCATCACAGCTCCGTACGGTCTAGTGGTTACGCATCTCGCTCGCCACACGGAGGACCCGGGTTCTATTCCCAGCTTGGGACAACTTTGTTTTTTTATTTTTTTATTTTATGTATTTAGTTCAACAGTCAAGTTTATGATAAATAATTTTTCCGTATTTTCAATTATTTTAGATATTAAGGAAATAAATAATTACACAACGTGTATTAAATTTTTGGTTTCAATAAATTCGTTATATTTCTGTCACCGAAGTTGCGAGTTAGTAATTTCAAATCCCCTGGCTTCCTCTGAGTATCCGGCACCCCTAATTACAGGTTCGACGCTGCTCCGTCCGTCAGTTAAGGCGCCCGAGCAACCACTACCGCAGCAAAACCTGGAAATCTGCGACATCAGTCAGGTAGGAGCGTCACAATTGGCGCCCGAGCAGGGACCCTCATAATCCTTTCCTTACTTAACTCGCAACTTCAACCCCCCGTTAAAAAACCGCATCATGCCTGACGGTGAGGATGACAAGCCAAAACAACAAACTTCGGATACCGCGGTTTCTTGGGTCTATAATCTCAAGAAAGAAGCTTTAACCGAGGAGTTGACTCGCTGGGGTCTGGACATAACAGGTACAGTGACCGACCTACGAGCACGGCTCGTTGCGGCTGTGCGAGCCATGCAGACCGGGTACCTCGCCGCACAAACCCAGTCTGGGGCTACGGCATCCACAGATGCGGCAACCAACACAGTAGAGGTGACAGACCACAAGGTTAGCACCCCCCCGGCATGCGAAACTGTCAGAAAATGGAACTGTTATTTTGACGGCACGGGCGACCCCATGTCGTTTTGGGAAAGGCTAACCGAACTACAAACCGCATATCGTATCAACCACCAGGATCTGCTAGCCGCAATGCCGGAACTATTCCGTGGCAAGGCGCTCCAATGGTTGCGCAACACTCGGGATGATTGGAACGGATGGACCGACTTCGAGAAAGACTTTCGTGAGTTCTACATGGCCGAAAGCGGAACACCACAGCTGGAAGAACTCATCAGCGCTCGGAAACAGCGACACGGAGAAAAGGGCAGAGACTACGTGACCGACATCCAAACCCTAATCCGCAGACACGGGAACTATGGTCGCACCCAAGAATTACTACGCATCTACAACAATATGCTGCCGGAATACAAGCAACGCATTAAGCGGCGCGACGCGTCTGACCTCCGTAACCTCATCCGCGAAATGGATGAACATGAGGCAATAGAGCAAGCAATCCGCGCCGAGCTGAAAGCTACGCGATCCACTAGACTGGCTGTCATGACTACGGAACAGGCTACAACGTCTGATGAAGGTGCCGTCATGTGCTGGCGGTGTGGTCAGACCGGCCACTTCCGTAGCACTTGCAAGAACCCCCCGAGATTGTTCTGCTGGGACTGCAAGAAACCAGGTGTTCTCACACGGGACTGCTGCCGGAAACATTCGGGAAACGGGAAGTAAGCTGCGCTGGAAGGGAGCCAACGCAGTTTCAGATACCAGGCATCACATCACCGGTAATTTACGCCTCCCTACCTGCCTTAAACGGCACACAGACGGACCGACGCATTTATACGACCATCACGATACAAAACCGCGACTATAGAGCACTAATTGATACAGGGGCCACTAACTCGTACGTAAACGATCATGTCGCAACAAACTGCAGGGCATTTCGTGCAACAACCACTGGCACGCGTGCACAATTGGCCAATGGCAGCATCGTTAACATCGAGACAGAAGCCGAAGTCGGGTGCATTATTGCAGGTATATGGAAACGCATCCATTTCTTGTGCATCCCAGAACTGACAACTCCGGTAATCTTAGGCATGGATGCAATCGGTGCGTATCACATGCAACTCGATCCAACAAACCGCCAAGTAACAATAACTGCTCCGAGAAGCAGTGTCAATCTCAGCGCGATAAGCGAACCCCGACCCGATACCTTAGAGGAATTTCTCGCGAGTGAGCTACCGAAATTTAAAAATTTAACCGGTATTACACCCCTCACCAAACACCACATCAAAGTAACGGATCACACACCAATCAAGCAACGATACCTTCCGCGTAATCCACGTATGCAACAGATCATTGATGAAGAAGTAGATCAGATGTTACGAGATGGAGTCATCGAGCCGTCAGCAAGTCCATGGAGTTCGCCAACCGTCATCGTGCACAAGAAAAATGGCAAGCCACGCTTTTGTATTGACTTCCGCCGGCTAAACGCGGTAACTGAGAAAGACGCATACCCTCTTCCATTCATAAATACGATCCTGGAAAAGCTGCGAGCGGCCAAAATATTCTCCACAATCGACCTGAAAAGTGGCTACTGGCAAGTGGAATTAACTGAGCCTAGCAAACCACTGACTGCTTTCACCGTGCCTGGTAGGGGATTGTTTCAATTTAAGGTAATGCCCTTCGGACTCCATGCCGCACCAGCCACATTCCAACGACTTTTAGATACGGTGATCGGGCCAGAAATGGAACCCCACGCTTTTGCGTACTTGGACGACATCGTCATCGCCAGTAAATCCATGGAAGAGCATAAGAGACACCTAGCCGAAGTCTTCCGCCGTCTTCGCGAAGCAAATCTTCGAATCAACGCCGAAAAATGTCAGTTCGGAGTCACGTCCATAAAATATCTCGGTCACGTGGTCACTAGCGAGGGCATACACACTGACCCGGAAAAAGTGGAAGCAATTAAAGAGATGACAGCCCCTAAAACGTCAAGGGAAGTACGCCAGTTTCTTGGAGCCACATCGTGGTATCGGAGGTTCATACCCGATCTTTCGGCAAAAATAGAACCGCTTACACGACTGCTTAAGAAAAAGCAACCCTGGACGTGGGGCAAAGACCAGCAAGATACTTTTGACGCTCTGAAGCAATGCCTCACTACGGCCCCTGTACTTGCCTGCCCCGACTACAACCAGAAATTCTACTTGCAGACTGACGCATCTGACTACGGCCTCGGTGCAGCTCTGGTACAAGGGTCACTAGAGGAACCCCAAGTCATTGCCTACGCCAGCAGGACCTTGTTCGCGCCAGAACGCAACTACTCAGTCATAGAAAAAGAATGTCTCGCCATCGTGTGGGGAATCCAAAAACTAAGGCATTATCTGGAAGGCTATCGGTTCACTGTCGTCACCGATCACAAGGCCTTGCAGTGGCTCAACACCTTAAAGAATCCAACCGGACGACTGGCTCGCTGGACAGTGTTTCTGCAACAATACGACTTTCAAGTAGTGTACCGTAAAGGCACACTTAACCACCTCGCAGATACCCTGTCTCGCGTGCCACTGAAAACCCAGGACATGCCACAACTAAGCACCATCGACAATGAATGCCCTTGGTACACCCAAAAACTACAATCGGTTCAGAACCGACCCGAAGACTTCCCGGAATACCGAGTCACAGCCGGTAAGCTGTATAGGAAATTTTGGGACCCCGCCGACCTGACAGAAAATGAACCAGAACGAGCATGGAAACTCTGTGTTCCCAAACCACAACGTCCGGCATTACTAGCTGAGAACCACGACAGACCAGAAGCCGGACACATGGGGATTGCCAAGACAATTGGTAGACTGGCACTGCGGTATTACTGGCCCGGCATGTTTCGCGAAGCAACACAATATGTTCGACAGTGTAAGAGCTGTCAAAAGTATAAAGTGTCACAACAAGGTCCAGCCGGAAAAATCTGGCCACCCAAGATTGGAAAACCTTGGGAAACCGTGGCTATCGACATCGTGGGACCCCTACCACGAACGCAGCGAGGTTATGAATACCTGATTGCACTACAAGACAGGATGACCAAGTGGGTAGAATGCCGCGGTCTCAGGAAAGCCACAGCAACGACCGTCAGCCAGGCATTGCGGGAGCTCGTGATCTGCCGTTTTGGATGCCCAAAAACAGTCATCACAGACAATGGGACGGAGTTCGAAAACCGATCCTTCCGGACGATGCTCAAGGAATACGGCATTCAGCATCAATTGACACCGCCATACACCCCGCGTGCCAACCCCGTGGAGCGAGTCAACCGGGTGCTAAAGCCGATGTTAGCCCAATTCTGCACCGGAAACCATCGGAAATGGGATGTCCACATGCCGGAACTCATTATGGCCATCAACACCAGCCGCCATAGCTCCACAGGGTATTCTCCCGCCTACCTGAACTTTGGGCGTGAACCAACATTACCCACCGCCTATCCACTGGAAGACAATGAGAATGCAGCAACTCCAGAGGTTACGGAAGAACATTTGGAACGATTGAAAGCCCTGCAAGCCGCACAAGACTTAGCAAGAATTTGTATCGCGAGAGCCGCCACACAACAGAGTCAACATTATAACCTCAGACGCCGAGATGTTCGATACGAAGTTGGCGATCGAGTGATGCGTCGGGAACACCCCTTGTCCTCCGCGATCCGAGGCGTAGCCGCCAAATTGTCCGAAAAATATTCCGGACCCTGGACTGTCGTTAAACGTATCTCGCCCACTACGTACGATCTACGGGAAGAAAACGGCAAGAGACTGAACCGAATCCACGTTGCCGATTTAAAACCGGTCTATGACTAAACGAAGAAAATTCCAAATAATAGACTTTTTCTTTTTTTTCCCGTTTTTTCTTTTTCCAGAGAAAGGAGGGGATGTGACGAAGCGTTTCTCGCCTCGCCTCAATACCGAACACCGTAAGCAACGCCCACTGCAAGCAGTCCGGATGGCTCAGTCGGTAAAGCAGCAGCAGACAGCGGGTAGACAGATTGAGAGTCACGGTTCGAATCCTACTAGATTCTCATTTTTATTTTTAT